>OY735211.1:1915000-1922500 GCA_963457665.1 Thysanoteuthis rhombus | reverse complement strand
AAATTATGCCCTAGGGGCCTGAAAGTTCAAGATATTCAGTTTAAATCTGGGTTTATGGACACATGTCGCGATTTGTCCTAAGTCCGTGAAACATTCCTATGGTAAAGAGAGAATACAATGCGATGCTTATGTAAGCAAAAATTGAACAAATCGTGACACAAAAGACTATTTAAAAGCCATCAACTGCTCAATGCTCTTTTAGAAAAAGTTCGAGGCCCACAAAGAACACTACAATAGTCCATTTGTGGGACGTGGCCCACCGATTGCCGACACCTGGCGGGTAATAATGGAGGCAGAAAGAGTCCCAATTTATCCTGGGTGGTCAGTTACAACACTTTATCCTGAAGCTAGAGTTTTTTTTTAGGTTTTAAAGCTCGTATGATTTTTTTCACATTGTATGAATAAAAATATAAAAGGCAGTAAAAAATGTCAATACTGTCGATAAAAATGAAAACATTTTTTTTTATTAGATTTGACATCTGCTTAGTATCAGGTCTTAGCAGAGCTGTTAATAGGCCCAGGCCATATGGGAAACGTCGGGCCCATTTCATACATTAAAGTATTTTTGTAATCAGTGTTAAATACATATGATTAATGTATGGATATATCCATGTAGATATAGTGTGCATGTTTTATTTACAAGAAAACAGATCAGAAAAAAAGAACTACACTGTTGTTCCCAACCTTTCCAGGGTGAGTCTCCACTTTTGCCAATAAGATTATTAGTTCCTCTTTCCATAACCATAAGTAAGTTGCAACAACAAAAAAATAATTCCAAATGATTTTTTTTATCGATATATGTTGCTTTTTGCCATAAGTCCGTTGTAGTCGCTACCAATTAAAATAGAATTACCTTCAAATAATCTGGGAAACCGACGTAACAGTCGTTTACGAAAATAAAAATGTTTATGGAAGTAAATGAAACCAATTAAACACAACGATAAAAACACTGACTAAATTTGAAATAATTAGAATAAACAACACCGATTAAGGGAAATTCGGACCTTATATACTCAATCATCTTACATCACACCTGCTCATTACCCTTAAGTAAACAAATATCCACTACGACATATATATATTTTTTATCTAATAATAGCTTTATTCTTCCCCACTTGGAAGGAGCCACCCGACCCCTGCAACTGGGAACCATTAACTATTATTAACTTTGGAGGAGGCCCCTCAAAATCGTAAGCCCCTGTGAACTGGCCCTCTTGACCCCCCCCCGTCCTGATATGTAATTTGTTGTCAATGACCGTAGAGTGACCTCAAAACAACTGTGATAATTTGGGGCGCTTAAAACCTATGGAAACTTAACTATAAAGATCGTGCGATTGACCAACTTGGGAACGGGGGGGGGGAGCAAGCCCCCCTCTGCATCCCTTCTTAAGTAGCCTTCCGTTCTTGCTATTACCACTTGTGCTAAACCTGCTGCATATGTGTGAGAAGCTGCAGTTTTCGTTTCACTTACTAGAGACATTCTACGCAGTAAGATTTATTTAGAGCTGGTTGTCGCCACCGCTTTGTTGTTGTTGTTGTTGTTATTTGTAAGTAACGAATAAGAAAGACTTGAAAATAAACACACACACACACACTCACAAATACAACAGTAGTGAGTATAGAAGTCATCGGCCAATACTTAGCAGACTTGGCTTAGTGGTTGGACTGAGGTCCCAATGTTTATAGGTTCCAGGGACTTGGAGAGGGGGGTTCATCTGTTGCATTGCACCGGGGCTGGGAGAGCCGAATGGATGCCGAAAATATTAAAGGGGGCCCATGATGAATAACCAAGATGATCCGATTTCTCCCACGAATAAAATAGGTAGACAGACTCTACCGTTTACCTGCGAGCGAATATAGTATGACATGCTAAAGGGTTAGAGCGGATACACACCGGACAGCTAAAGGACGAGGGTATTTGTGAATCGTGTATACGTAGGGAAAGGGCATGAAAACAGCACGGCACCGCCTTGAAGAATTCCACTCACCTACATGGCTCAGTATGGGGCTAGAGGTCACAGTGTCTGAAGGTTTCGCTCGATATCAGGTCTAAGAGAAGTGAAGGGTGGTGTATGTGTGTATGTTAGGTTTGATCGTGGCTCAGTCGGTAGGAATAGCTAATACTGATGATCAGCCAAAATGTTCTGAGGCGAAAGCAGGGTCGTGAGGTCGAACCCCACCGAAAGCTTACACTTATACATGCTCTGTTTACTCGGGGTTTGAAAAAAACAACAATCCAACTAATATCTTATATTTTTTGTCAATTCGAATGAATAAAAGTTTTATCGTGATTTTAGTTTTTTATTTCCTTCCTTCCATGTGCTACAGGATGAATAGAATTAGTGAAAATGAAATTCTTTTATTGTAATAAATGAAATAAGCCGAGAAGATATTAAGCTTTCCTTTCGCCTCTTTTTATGCCAACAGCCAAGATTTCTTGTGAGATTTTAAATCAACATAAATAAAGATTTTAACGTCTAATTGTATTTTTTTAACACTTGACGAAACAATTCTATCGTAGTTTTCATTAATTGTATTTTACGATAAACCGATACTTGGTCTTTGTTCTGAAGTACGTGCTTATAATGGTAGGTTTCGTAGGGTTCGGTCAGGGGTTTGTTATGGAGCGGTTTGCCCACTGCCTGTAGACTGACGACCTGGGTAAGTTTTGATGAAAAGCAAATGTAAATTATAATGAAAGGAAATAGTACAGGACTGGTTAGTTACTCAATAGAAACCATCATGTAACTAATTGCTTTCGGTAGCATGCCGTGTTAGGGGTGATCAATCAAAAAATTGGAATAAGGGATGAATCATCGAATAAGTTACCTCTCCCGCCTTTTGTTGGATCAGTTAAAAGTCTGAATTAAAACTGAAGTAAGGAAATGAAAAGAACAAAACAAAAACTAGCGGGCACAAACTAGTGACCAATCCACTTACATTGAAAATCGACCCCCCCCAGCCTATTTGGGGGATATTTTTTTTGGGGGGGGGGGGAGATGTTTTGAGACATGATAAAGAGTAAATGTTTAAATTTTCAGCCCTCTTGCTAAATTGGCGCGACCGATCAGTCAGCCAGACCAGCTTGAAAACTACAGAAACCTACGTGACATTTTGCTAACGGTTTCTGTTGGCGGTTGCTAAACGTATAAAGTGTGCATGCTCTGGCTGCGGCTTCAGCCGTTCCTGATTAAGATCTACAAAGCTCATTAAGACTTATTCTGCCCGTTTGCGATATCTGAAAAAGAATTGGGGGTGACAAGCACCTGGAGTGGAGTTATTCTCTTCACCCTGCAAGGAAATAGTTGTCAAAATTAATAAAGACATTGACTGACAATATTTCATCTAACAAAAAAAAAAATGAAGATTAATAGAACTCGCCATCACAGTCAATGATTGAACAACCGTAGTCACGTAAAAGAAATTCTTGGGGAGAACAATTATGGCCAGAATAAATTCTATTATTCCAAAAGAAAACATCTAAAATATTGTAAGGAAAATAACAACAAAAAAAGCAAAAAATAAAACATCTAGAAACATCTAGATTCTCCAGAATTTAGTTGTGTCTAGATATTTTTGTACTATAGATATATATTCCCCAGAATCTAGATGTTATTAATTAAGCTATCAGAATAAAGCCCAAAAAGGTAAAAAAAAAGAAGCTTTTTTTCCCCAAATGACACCCGTATTTCCAAAAGTGGAACATTGATGCCCATTTTCAAGTCTATAGATGGAATAGTATGGCCTGGAGCACTTGAACACTCAAACACAAAAAGCACATTTACACACACGCACACATGAAAATGGAAGAAAACGCTTGACCACCTTTGATGGCAACGATGGTTCAATTTCTTTGCCCGAAAAACATTTTTTGTGATTTTGCAGAATATTTCATGTCCAGAATTTGCTAAAAAAAAAATTTTTAACGCCATTATAAAGTGCACGACGTTGCTCACTACTTGGAATCTTTTGAATTATCATGGTTTAATCAATTAATAAGGAAAAGAATGAAATAAAATAAGCACAGACGTATATTTTTCTGGGAATTACCTTTAAAACTAGTTAAACCCCATGAAAATTCCACGGATATTTTTCATTTTCTATGAGATGATCTTTTTAGAAAGGAAGTTTTGGGCTATTATCAGTGGAAGAGTCCATAGTTTCAAATAGAGGGTAGGAGATATGCTCATCAACATAAGTGTTACCTTTAAGTGGAAGAGTCGATTGTATGGGCATATCAACAGAAAATCATGCTGTTCTTTATATAACTAGATAAGTAAAACACAGTGAATGAACGATTGAATAAAAGATAATCATTAAATTAATTAAGGAGGGTGCATTCACATGAAGAAAAAATATCCCGAATTGGAAATGGAAACTGCTTATTCCGATTTCCTCATTTTTAAAATAAATACCGAAGACTTTTATTAAAATCCAATAATTAGTTGATTTTTGGAAGATTTTAAAAATCGTTTCGTTTACAGGTAAACAACTTTTCAAAATATCACTCTTTCACAAATATCTCCGGTTCTTTTGGATATACACCATTTTTATATCAGAATTTTCCCCAATTTGTCTTCCTACAAATAACCCAAAGCTTTTGACGATAAAATCAACTTTTATTCAAGTTTTTTTTCCAGAGATGTCGAATTACCGCTGAAATTTCTTGTTCATACTTACGAATATAGTCAGACTAGGATTTAAATAATGATTTGGGATTACAGCTTCATTTTGATCATTATCGCACATCGTAATATACCTGGGTTAAAATTGAAAGTGGTACTTATGCTTGAACGGAAGCAAAAGGGACTCCACCTTAACTATGTCTACCATTCACTCGTTATTCACCCTAAAAGTCTGAAATTTGAAAAATTAAGTTATAAATGTAGTAAACCAGTTATATAAGCAGATAGAAAAAGTAATCAATAATAAGAGATATATTAGTTTAATTTGACTCAGCATTTTGTTATAAATACAGTCCATAGGCAATAAATTGCTTTAAAACAATGGTATACATCAAACCCTGAATTATATATGCGAGAGTAATGATGATATCTTAGTTGTCAACCGCCATGGAATTTCCACGGGTTCAGCTATTTTTCATTATTTTCTGCCCAGTAACTACGTACAGTCTAATATTTTTTCAACGACCAAATTTAAAATAAAGTTCGACTTCTAGAAGGGTTTTTTTTCCATGTGGTGTAAAATGTTATCGTTTTGGTTCCAGATTTTCGCTAAGAACTTCACTTAAATATCTTATTATCGACACACACACCAGCTTACCTTAGTACGACAAAAGGCCATAAATGAGTCAAACCAAGTAAGGATCAAACTACATATTAGTCAGTGTGCAATGAATTCCAAAGTTTCATTACTATCACTTGCTGATTTCTGCTAGTCCTTGTGTATTGGCATAAGTGGGGCATTGGGGTTCAATTACTGGTTTATAAAATAAGTATTATTAAAATTTGTTTCGATTATATCAACTGATTTTAATGTATTGTTTGTCTCTAAATTGAAAAAATGAAAAGTTAATTTCAATTATTCTAGGGTGCCGATTTTGAAACAAATGAGAAATATTGATTAATATTACTAGTTCTTCAATAAAACACTATTTCTTTTAGTAAATATTGTGATAAAAACAGTCCAATTAATTATGTTATACTTGGATATGCTTGCATCACTCCAATAGTATTAGTGGTGGGGAAGCTCAACTGGTCCAAACATGTCCAACTGCTAAACATGCTACTTCCTATAATTTATCACTGTCTTGTTTTTCATGTTAGAAGTTCTACATTCAAACATTGCCAATGAAACAAATTATCAATATCTTTAAAACGATGTACGAAAACCTGTAACTGTAAAGTAAAAACGTATTTTGCGGAAAATTTCACTTGTTTGAGAATAATAGTTCTCATTCTTTAATTCAGCTCTCTAAACTAATTAAAATCAGCTGAAATAATCAAAACTTCTCCCTTCCTTAAGGGGTCTAAAGTGAAGAGTGACTTTTTCCAGCTTTGGGGCTCAAAAGTACAGAGAAACATTTCCTACGTTTCAAAGGGTCAAAAGTGTAAGATATTTTCCCCCCTTTAAGGGCTCAAAAGTGAAGGAACTTTTCCTCGATAAAGGATCAAAATTGAAGTTAGAGGTGTCGCTGATGGAGGGCTGGGGGCTTTTTAGAAACAACAACCGGACCCTAAGTCTATATGCTTTATGGATCGAAGTTCACTTATTGCATATCTATTGACATCATACAATGACAACCTCTTCTAAATGTCAGAAGAGGGGAGCATTAGGAGACCAAGACTCCTGGGCCCTGAATATCTAGCGACGCCTCTGTGCAAAGGGACACTTTATCCACGTGTCTATGAGCTCTATTTCTGTTTTTAACGCCTTCATTCCTTCACCTGGTTTAAATGATTATATGTATATGGCAAGTCCATTATTTCACCATATTTGAGGCTTTCCTTTAACTCAATATCTTTGTATTTGCATCACTCTAAGAGATCACACACTGTATGTTGAATAACTGATTTTTACCTTGGTATATATATATATATATATATATATATATATATATATATATATATATATATATATATATATATCTATCCTTATATTATTTTGAAACGATCTCCCATTATTACATGGGGAATGTTTCATTTGGCTTAGACAACGTAAATAGAATAAACAATGAAAGAAAATGGAGCTGTTGCAGGAATCGAACCAGCGACCAATAGGGTAGCCACTCTAATATTATATATATATATATATATATATATATATATATATATATATATATATATATATATATATATATATATATATATATATATATATATATATATATATATATATATATGAATATGAAGTGAGAGGAAACACCGATTAAAAAATCATATCTGATTACATACTATTTTACTCTTTTTCCTTTATTTGGTAATCTCGTTGTTTAACTTCCAGATTATTACTGTTGTTTTGAGCTTTGGCAACTTGATGCTTAGCATCCTAGTTTGAAAAACTTGAAAAAATCGATTTTATTTAAAAACAGTCCATCAAAAAGTTTCATTGTAAACGGGGCCTCCATGGAATTCGGTCTGAACTTCAAATGTATTGAATATGTGAACAAGTGTTACCAGATCGTTGATACCCCTCCTTCTCCTCCCAGAGTCAGAAACCAGCCGATTATTTGCAAGGAAATGGATGGTTTCTTTGGTGCCAAGAGTAACAAACTCACGGTGATTTATTTCGTTATCCAAAAGACTTTGGAGCAGATTTATTTCATCGACAATCTTTGTGCTGGTCCAGCCATTAGATTGTATTCTGGGGCTTTTATTTTCAAATAAGAGTCGATTTGGGAGGAATGAATTTGATTGCCACTGGGTGCCCTCACTTGTGGCTTTGTGCCCTGCTCAGTTATGCTTATGGCCCGTACAACCAAATGGACATTTTTCTTTCTCTCTTTGTTTATCACAGCGTATGTGTGTATCCGGGCGATCC